>JAOTON010001604.1:0-7500 GCA_034440635.1 Lepas anatifera | reverse complement strand
AATTTGAAGTGAGGTGACCTTGGTTGACCTCGTCGGGTGACCTTACCTTGGGTGAGTGATCCGGGTTAAAAATTTAAGGAATGATGGGAAAATGATGCAGTGAGAGGAAGAGCCCTCAACCGCGGTGCTGCGCCTCGTCGTTTTTCTGCTATCCCGGAAAAACCTTAGGGGCCTATCGATGTCCCCGGTCGGGGGGAGGGTTAAATTACCTGACCTCAACAACGTTTAAGATAACATAGGTCAGAAGTGAGTGAACCTTTCCGAATGAAACTCATATCACATAATGGGCCCACCGAGGACTTCAAAATAAATTCCGGTATTTTTATATCAATGATATAAGGTCAGATACGAACCATGACCTATCCATTTATAAATATATGTAAAAATTGTTAAAAATAAAAATGAAATGAATGGAGATAGAACATGTATTTTAATGGTGCTAGGTTTGCCATATCCTTGCAGTTCAAATGACATGCATTATGACCTAATTTGACCTTGATCAGATCTTAAGTCAGGTCAAATCCCACATTTGACCTGATTTGACCTAGCAAGGTCATATCATATATGATTATATTTGTCTTGCTGCGGGAATACTAAAAGTATAGATTGCTTCGCGGTATCTTTACGAATTGAGATGTAATGCCTGAAAACCTGCGTCTACATGTTATCCCTATGGTGGCATGCATTGACCTCTAGTGACCTTAAATGTCACCTGACTAAAACATCGGTTCAAATATTTTCTATAGATATTTAAATAAACTACCAAACACCGTTTTCCTTTTTGCTATCTAGCGTGGTTCTCGAGATCTTAGGGGCGGGTACCCGCCCCCCCGTCAATGCGAAGGTGGCTCAAGCCGCTGTCAGTGCGCGTGTTAAATGCCACTGAAAAATGGTTAATATGTTTTTTTATAGAGAATTGAATCAACTATCCAACGCCGTTTACCGCTTTTCGCTATCTAGCGTGGTTCTCGAGATCTTAGGGGGGCGGGTACCCGCCTCCGCGTCAAAGCGAAGGTGGCTCAGACCCCCTTCAATGCGCGTGTTAAGGTGCGTTGGTGTTTCATCACCGAAAACAAGTTCATATCATTGAAATGCATTGAGTGCACAGCGCAACCTAAAAAACTACATGTTTCCAAAAAGCTAGACTAAACAAATTTCAAAAACAAATATTAAGAATATATTTTTGTCTCAGTACAAACACTTTGGGTAAGCCTACGCATCTCATCAAGTACAAAACTTTCGTTCGGTCGCTAGCATCACCTTTTTCATGAATGGGAGGGGCTTAGGATTTAGATCAATCAAATTGCTACAACTACTGCAACCAGATGGACAGGACTCCATCATTTCAGACTTCTAATGGGTGCCTCCATTTTATCTTAAAATCGCTGGGAAATTTTATCCGGGGGCGACTTGAGTGAAAATACAATATGCCCGAAGTGACTTTTCGACGTGCTCTTTAACCCGCGCCCCACCGGGGGTCCCCTCTCTAACTTCGAAAATATGAGGGATAGTGCAAATCTGCAAGTGCATTAGAAAGCCTCGTGAATTCAGCAAGAAATTACTCCACATGTTTCAGTGCTCAGGTCAATGGTTTGACCTCCAGAGGTCAAGTTAGGTCACGATAGGCTATTTTCGCTCAAATATGCAATACTTAACAAAACTGGGCATAACTCATACGTCATTAGAGGTATTGAGATCTGGTAAACTACATTTGATAGGAAAAAGTCATACCTTTTTCCGCTATGTGAAACTTAATGACCTCCCGCCAGTGGTTTGACCTCCAGAGGTCACCTCACGACCTCATATGACCTGAGGTCATAAAGTGACCTTGTCGTATATCAAACGAAAGCCAGTAATGAGACATACACGATGGTGTTTGATTCAGCGCTCTAGCTTAATTAGGTCAAACGTTATTGCTAAAATACTATTTGACCCCCTGGTGACCTTGGATGACCTCGGAGAGGTCAAAGGCAAATATGACCCTGGGATCCGTAAAAGGGTGTCTAAGAACACTTTTCTGAGCAAGCCGATCATTTGCAATCGTTTTTGTGGCTTTTACATCATAAGACAGCTTTTTCCCATGCTTTTTCAATGGGAGAGGTCATCTCGTAACCTGACCTTAGGTCAGGAAATATAAAAAATCCCGGACATACACCTTGTAGACCCTGCCTGGGCCATGAACTGTAGGAAGTTTCAAATTGATCGAATAAGGAATGTAGCTCTAATAGAGCTCAAAAGTTGAAGTGAGGTGATCTTGGTTGACCTCGCCTGGTGACCTAACCTTGGGTGACCCGGGCCAAAAAATTTCAGGGATGGTTGGAAAATGATAGGGTGAGAGATAGAGCCCTCAACAGCGGTGCTGCGTCTCGTCATTTTTCTGCTAAGCTGAAAAAACCTTTGGGGCATCGATGGCCCCCGTTGGGGTGAGGGTTAACCCGCGCCCCACCCGGGGTCCGGCGCCACCTTCGCCCCACCGGGAGCCATTGATGGCCGCCCCACTCTAACTCCCAAAGTATGGGCGTTAGCGTAAAATCTGCAAAGTGCATTAGAAAGCTCGCGTGAATTCAGTAAGAAATTACCCCGCATGTTTTAGCGCTCAGGTCAGATGGTTTGACCTCCAGAGGTCAAATTGAGTCAAGATCGGCTATTTTTCTCAAACTATGCAATGCTTAAGCCAAACTGGGCATAACTCTTATGCCATTAGAGCACTAATAAGGCCTGGTAAAAGTTCATTTGATAGGAAATTGCCCAGTACTTTTCCCCGCTATGTGGAACGTAAAGACCTCCCGCCAGTGGTTTGACCTCCAGAGGTCACCTCGTGACCTAATATGACCTGAGGTCATGAAAGGTCAAAAAGTGACCTTTGCCGTATATCAAACGAAAGCCAGTGACGAATCCATACACGATGGTGCTTGTTTCAGCGCTCTAGCTTTATTATATCAAAATTTATTGTCAAAATACTGTTTTTGACCCCTGGTGACCTTGGATGACTTCGGAGAGGTCAAAGGGCAAATATGGCCCTTGGAATCCGTGAAAGGGTATCTAAAAATGCTTTGCTGACCAAGCCGAGCATTCTCAATCGTTTTTGTGACTTTTATATCATAAGACAGCTTTTCCCCATGCTTTTTCAATGGGAGGAGGTCATCACGTTGACCCTGACCTTAGGTCACGAAATCGAAAAAATTCCGGATATATACACCTTGTAGGATCCTGGCGGGGTCATGAAGTGTAGGAAGTTTCAAATCGATCTGACTAAAAAAATGTAGCTCTTATACAGCTCTTAAAAGTTGTGAGTAGAGGTGACCTTGGTTGACCTCCGCTTGGCGACCCTGACCTTGGGTGAACCGAGGTAAAAAAATTCATGGATGGTGGGAAAATGATGCAGTGATGACCACCTCAACCGCGGTGCCGCGCCTCTTCGTTTTTCTCTGCTATCCCGGAAAAACTGCTGAGGGGAGCATCGATATGGCCCCCGTGGGCCGAGGGTTAAGTGCCTATAACAGTGACAGGCAGGTATTCACATTTACACTAACACAGCAGATGTATGCGTTTCGACAGTAGTCTTCGTTAGCATCTAAAGGATGAGGGATTGCGCATCCTGATTAGATGCGGACGAAGACTACAGCCGACAAACGTACATCTGCCGTGTCGGCGTAAAAAAGTGCTCTTTAAGGTTGAAATTATTGTGCAAAAGCCATAATAAATGTGCAATGTGCATCACTCTCTTTTAAGGGGGCACAATACACCCAATGCACCTTCATTGTTATACGGTCCTGGATTGGTGCATTAATAATATAACTTTCTCGTAAATAGGGCCTGTGTATGCTCTTTACGTCCGAACGAAATGTCCTATACACCGAAGCCTAAAATTTGCGTCCTTTAAGCTTTCCAACGGTGTTTTACCAACATTATGACGTCGTTTGTAAACCTGTAGAAGCTTAGTTTAGCTTTTCCATCATTTCTAGTTTAAAATACTAAAAATGTCAAATTCACTAATTACGCTTTATAATGGCATGATCAAATAGAGTAAAGGAAGGTTAGTTATGTTAGCCTATGTAGTTATATTGGCCCGTTACCGTCCATGAAAATACATGCACGTACTAAATTATAGAGTGTATGTAGCTCGTATCAGTAAACATTACGATCAAATTTACCATGAAATATGCATAAATTTTGACGTCATGACTATGCAAATTATATAATGCATTGCTCCAGAATCAAACAAAACTTGCAGGTCAATTGGCCCCTCATTCCAGGTCATACAAGTAGAACCCAGCGCCAAATTTCTGAACAGGGTAGCATTAGCCAAACATATGACATGTTCCATACCTGTTACGCGAATCAAGACATCACCTAATGGTTTTTAGGTAATCAAAAATGACATTTTTAGTCCCGTTGGAGTGGACCGCTGGTTGTACTTTGAGTGAACAAAGTCGGTTGCGTAATTCTCTACTTATGAGGGATCAAAAATTTCACCATGTCCATGGTATGTTACAGTTGACACCTGTGTCAGATCGCCTGGCATCAGCCACGAGTTAAGGCAAGTCACGGACCCCCACCATTATGCGTCCTATCGCTGAAAGCCACCACCCTGGTCAGCGACCGACTTCTCTCAGGGGCATCGCCATCTGGCCGCGTGTGTGGGGCCGCGCAGCGCCGGAGGCGGTACGGGAGCGCCGTCGCGGCGGTTCCGTCCGACGGCTACCTGGCGGCCGCCGCGCCGGAACAAGGGCGTCCGGCGGCGATATGCAAAAACCGCCGCCGCCAGTCCATGGCCCCGCGCCGCCAGCTTTGCAGAGCACCGTGCACGGCACCGCCGCAGGCGGCCCAGGCGCAGCCTTTCGTACCAACGCTGCCCGCTCGAGTGAGTGTTAACTGAAGCGACTCGGTAGAGGCAAATTGAGTTAAAGGCCTTTACACTCGGTTACTGTATTTTAGCCATCATCATCATCATATTTGGGATCTTAGGGTGCACCAGCAGCTTAGGTCATATGGCGCCCAGCTCTATTTCAATGGACTATTTTGTTTCATTCCTCTACAATTGCTGCAAAATTTGGCATCTGACATGCGCCGGTGGCGATATTGACCCGACCACGACCTCCACCCGCCCCAACCATCGTGGAAAGAGGGGTTGCGTGCTGGAAGGGTACAAACTTATATATGGCAAGACTATTCACCTTGTTTTGACTCCTTCTGACGTTGAGATTTTTCGTTGGGTGGTACTGCCCCAGGCTGATACTGGAGAAGACGGTGGAAATTTTGGAAACACTCAGTGAATGGATTCACCTAAATAAAACACAATGTTTCATAATCCAACTTTACCTTTTGAGGATATGCAGAGATCCCGTCACCGGGGAATGTTTAAAGATGCTCACTACCGGGAGATGTCGCCATCAGGGGAGTTTGAGGGCCGCGGAGCCGTGAGAGAGCGTACCCCTGTTTCTCGAAGTGGGGAGGCACCCTCCTCCCACCCACTTTTGGCTGGAACATTTACTCAAAAGGACTCTTTGATCTCACTTTTAAAATACCGCACCGAGGACATAAATTTCCTGCTGTGATTTTTTATCTTCTTCTTACCCAGTGTCGCTAAACGAAACAAAAGCTTTGTGAGGAGCTCCACTCATCTGGCTCACTGCACTGAAAACAATTTGACACTGAAGTATCGGACACAATCACAATGTGCGTGTGTTTCCCACTGCACCCTTGTGTACCTTGCACGCAACACTGTAGTTTGAGTAGCAATTCGTGTGTGGGCATTGGGAAAAGAATAGGCGCCAAGGGGGCTTCGTCTTCGCTATGTCAGCCCCTTTTCCCGCTCGAAACTGTATATTAGTTGTGATCTCTCACGGTCCTTAAGACTCGACTAAAATAATCACCCCGAGTGCCAAAATATCGATATTATTGATGAAGATCTCGAATCTAAAAGGGGGTCGGCTATTGAGCTGTGAAACTCTACTCAAACTTTCGAAACCATGGTATTGTCAAGGTCGGCAACCGTGCTAAATTATCAGCGAGGTGTTGGAAAAATAATGCATTCTGACATTGTAGCTCTGTGCACCCTGTACTTCTGGGTTTGGGTGGTGCAGTCGGTTAAGCACGCGCGCTCGGCTCGACCTATGACATTCTGTATGTGCAGGGTGTCGTGAATGAAAGACTCACTGGAGACGCAGGATTTGGCGCCTACCCTGGCTCAAGCCTAGTTCATTCCCCCTTCCCCTCCAACTACAGACCTCAGCAGTTGGTGCGTCCTTAAACCCTAAAATTGATATTTAACACACCTGTACTTACGTTATGCGCGGTTTCATGTATATATATATTCATGCCTATGTACACTGTATTTGAAACCTAATCAACATGTAGCTTTTGGAATGGTCAGCAAAAGTGCGCTGTTGCAAAATGTGTCGAAAGCACAGAAGCAGCTGTCGAGAAATAGGTCTGATGGACGGTGCAGGGTTTAAAAGACTGAATCCAGGACCGACGGCCGGCCTCGCTTAGTTGTTGTTCTGGAGGACCTACCTGTAGTAGTATTCAATATATCGTAAATAGGTACGTGATATCGTAATATAGGTAAATAAAATATCTGGAAGAGTGGACTGGTGGTTGCGGCGGATCCAGGACTTCATTTGGGGGAGGTCTAAAGGACTCGAGCCTCCCCTACCATTGCCTGGATTAGCCTCCGCCTCTTCATTTACTGCAAGAGCTCTGACATTTGGGGGGGGCTTGAGCCCCCAGCTTCTCCTTTTACCTGCCATTGATGGTTCAAAATGTGAGGAAGTATTATCAGAACGTCTTGTGGCCGATGCCAGCAGCCTGTGCAGAATATGCAGAACTGGTTGAAAATGACATAGTGATTGAAAATGGCATAGATATCTATAACTGCTTAACAGTTATCATATATATATATATATATATATATATATATATATATATATAAAATAAACATGTATTGTTAATGTCACAGCAGCTTTCGCGTTGAAAAGCTTTCTTGAGAGTTTTTCTATGTTTCTTGTTTGTTTCTTTTCCTCTGAATTAAGATTGTTAAGGACCGATCCGAAAGACATAAGTAAGGTAAAAATAAGGGATTCAATATTCCATTTCGTTTATATATATATATATATATATATATATATATATATATATATATATAGCGGGACGTTTCAAAAGTTGCACACTTTTATCTTACGCATTAAAATGTAGTCTATGGTTTGGTAAAAAGGTGATAATGAATGATAATATATATATGTATATATGGTATATAGTATGGTTATGATCTCTTTCAAGTTTGAAAATTATTCCTTCAAAATATTAATATGTTTTCCACACGGCACTTTCAGAAGTTGTAACGGATCGCAATTATTAGCTTTGAATAAGATACGAACTAACAACTGACGCAATAGGTATTTACACGAACTATGAACTAACACATATCACGAATCCCACTCTCAATCTGTTACCTTCTATATAATGTGAGGATACTTCTCGTGCGTGTGCCTGAAGGTT